>VDFB02386973.1:369876-393177 GCA_007258455.2 Sequoia sempervirens
AAGAATGGTTACATAAACATGGTCATGCAATGAAAAGTTTCAGGACAGACTCAGAAGGAGAAGAGTATGAGGCAGAAGCACGCCAACAGCAAGAACTCCGCGACAAAAACAAATCAGCGGCCGTTCCCACTTCTTCACGGAGAGGCCCTAGGATCAAGTTCACTGTTGGTAAGAAAGATACCCAGGTTGTCCAAGAGACAGAAAAGACGGAATCTCATCCATCTCGCTCTAAGGGTAAAAAGCCCATTCTAGAGGAGGTAGATTCCGATGAAGAAGATACTTCAAGCGACCAATCCGCTGAAGATGAAGATTCAGCAGAAGCAGACTCCGATGCCGAAGAGGTTTCTGAAAGCGGGCAAGAGTCTGATGAAGATTCTGAAGAAGGATCTGAAGGTGACTTTGAAGGTGAGCCGTAATCGAGACAAGAGGTGATCAACAGAACCCGGCGATGAAGAAAGAACTACTTCTCCTCCCCGAGAATGCAGCTTGAGGAAATCCACAACATCATCATCGCCTCGTGGACTTCAAACGCCTCATACCCTCCGTATTCAAGAACTCCTCCACTTCCCGCCTCTGCCACCTGGTCCCCTACTACAAGCATTCCCGCAACCGAGATATCCCTATCCCCGCAGATCAACCTTTGATACCTTCAAGGATAAGCATCCATACGGTTGATATACTGTCAAGCCCACCATAGTCCATTCCTAGCTTGTCTTCGCCAACGTATGATATCACTTCTAAAAACGAATTCAATCGTTTCATGAATGAGTCAATGTGTGATCAGCTCAATGTGTCAACTACAGGAGCAATGATGACAAATACTTCTCCAATTGTCACGATACCAATGGTGAGTTCAGATGTGACAATAACTTCAGAGGTGGCAATGGCGACTGAATTGACAGTAAATCCAGAAGTTCACACTTCTTTTCTTCCTCCTTGGCTAATATCTCAAGTGTCGAAGCGCAAAAAGAAAATGATTTCTCCAGAGGAGCTCGACTTCGAAGAGATAGTTCTTCTAAAGGCCAAAGGGAAGAAAAAAGCAAAAGTATACTCGAGGCTGAATGTTGACAAGTCTGGCCACAAGTATGCTGAAATTGGCATACCTCCGAATCAAGAAGGTGATGTCAATATGGAGGACTACACAGTAACAAAGATCCAGCTTGGCAAGGTTACCAACGAAAGTGCAAAAGCCGATGCGCAAGTCACTTTGGATATCTTGGCAGGAAGGCTGGATAAAGTTGAGCAAGCTCGTAACATGTACAAACAGAGGGCAGAGCATTATGCCACTATTGTAAAGAGACTAGCCGGTTCTCCAAGTAATGCACAAACTCACGACAGCGCTGGTAAATAATATTGAAGAATCTAACCTGTCAAGAAAGCTGAGAAATTACCCAAAGGCGTGGTGTTATATGGATTTTGTTGAAAGATCATCAACATGGATCTCGTGATAATTTTGGTCAGGGATGAGAAAACTACTGATGTTGGGCTGCCAAGCTCACCACAGAGCTTGATAAAGAAAAAGAGCCGCATTCTCTCCTAGGAGCCAAGCAGAGATGCTGGAGAGAAATGCCTGTTGTCATGGTCGGAAATGAAACAGTAAAGCTCAGCAAATTGGTGGAGGTTGGGGTAATTCCTGACAAAGAAAAGTTTGTAGAGGTAAGAGAATCACTGAAACATAGAATCCAAGTGGTTCAATCTCTCATAGAAGATCTTCACCAAATACAGGAAGATGTTGACGGGCATCGCACCATTCTTGACAAAAATATCAGAGAGTTGCCTGGTCAACTTCTTGAGGAAAATCGTATCTTCCTGCCGGCCACAGAAATATCCCTAATCTTCAAGGAAGCTATCACGAATTTGATTGACAGTTCAGACTTCTCAGAAGCTTTGCTGAACATCATTTGTGATACAAGGCTCACATTGGACAACCTGAAGACGCATCTTGACAGGTGCAAGAAGGTTCACCTTATCCGCCATGAGACGATCACTTAGAATTCACAATCTTACATTGTGGATTACACTGCTGGTCCTAAGAGAAGTTCAGGTAGGAGACTCAGAGGAAATTTGAAGATTTCATACCAATGCAAAAGAAAACGGAAGGTTCTCTATTCCCCAGTTGTTAGACATTTCCGTGCATCCCTTTATGTATCTTTGTAAATATTTCTTGACATTTTCGAATGTCATTTTGTAAATTGTAATTACACCAAGTCCAAAGATGTAATATTTTGAAAACAAATTACACTTTGACTTTGGTCAAAGTTAGGTGAGATCTCCTAAAATCGCTCACCTAACTTTCCCTGATTTTCTCAATCTCTTTCCTTCTTTTGCTCATCCCTCTTTCTATATAATGTGAGGGATTTTCATTGTAATTTTATCTTTTAGTGTTTTGCAACGAAGTGCTGCCCTTTTTGAAGCAAATTTGTGAAACTTTGCGTTCATGCTTTGTGAATGAAATCTGATCAATAAAGAAGAGGATTGCAAGCCAAACTTTGCGTTGGATTCGATACTTTTGTGAGTTGATCTTATTTGGTAGTGATTGGTTTGAAGATTCTGAAGGACTCTAAGTAGTTGATGTAAACTTTGTGTTACATCTATTATTTAGATTGCATTGTTATTTCCATTTATCATTGGTTGAATGATCTACAAGACTTTGCGCTTGTAATCATTCATGCTCTTGCATGTTCTGGTTGAGTGATCTACAAGACTTTGTGCTTGTAATCGTTCGTGTTGATTGATACTTTTGTTGGATGATCTACAAGACTTTGTGCTTGTAATCGTTCGTGCTGATTGATACTTTTGTTGGATGATCTACAAGACTTTGTGCTTGTAATCGTTCATGCTATTCGAAGAATTGTTGCATCTAAGAAGACTTTGTGCTTCTAACGTAGCAAACGGTACGTCCACACAGATCCAACATTGATAAAGCTACGGAACGACTTTGTGCCTTCATGAGATTTCCCTTTTTTACTTTATTTATTTGTTATTAATCACTTCTGGTATCTCTACGCTTCGCTTTGACGAGATAGAGATATTGGTATTACTGCTAGTTGTTCGTTTCAAGTTATCAAGAATTCTGAACTTTCAACGGTGAAGCATTGTAAACATCTTCTCTGAAAAAAGAGAGAAGTATGAATGTAACACACCCCCCCCACTCCGTAGTTTTCGTGTACATTTTGTAATTATTTGTTTGGTTTACTATAGCTTCTGTTAGCAGTAAGAAGGGCGCCTCCCCTTTCTGAGAGGAGAGATTCACATCTCACATAGCTGTGGCTGAAGTCCAAGTTGTGTAATCTATCAAAAAGCTGATTACATAATTTTCACCCAACAATCCAGTTAAGGTGTACATTTTTGAATTGTATAGTCAATTTTTTTATCTCAATGTACATATGTGGAGTTATTTGATAGTATTGCATTACAGTTTTAACTTTTTGTGATGGATAGCATAGATAGGACCTACTGTCATGTAGATAGATTAGTAAGGGGTTGTAATGTGGAGTTACTACCCTTTACCCTTGATGTCAAAGGGGGAGTGAAGCAAAGAAGTATGTTAGAGAAGTGTGTTTCCATCAATTACAAAGGGGGAGATTGTTGGCAGCATGAGTATGATGATGTATGGTGTTATCATTGATGTCAACCCGTTGTAGAAGTGATGGTTCATCAACATGTATATAGTTTGGAGCATACCGGAGTAGACCAAGGTTTTTTGGGAAATTGACTAAGTATTTGACTGAGATAGTGATGTAACAGAGCATTAGTTTATTGGTCTACATTGCTCCACACTACAATATATTGTCATGTGTTTTTGAGGTGATAATGGTATGTGTTGGAGTATATATACAAAGTTTTAGGGTTGTATGTCTTCCATAGCAGAAGATATCGATGACAAAGTATCAAGCTAAGAAAAGATATAGTTACAGTTGTAGAGTGCATGTTGGAATGCTCCACATTCCACCACAAATAATCTTTGTGCTTTGCGGATTTGAGGAAGTGTTTGAAGATGTTAGATGAGTGTGCACTCCAAATTTCAAGCGGTTTGGTGGTCCGTGTGTCAAGTTATGAATGAATAGTTGGTTCATTTAGTTGTTACTTCACCAGTTTTGTTGTGTGGTGCCGACCTAAGGGTTTTGGGGTCATGCAATATTAAGTTGAGTATGAAGTGGATTCATATGAGTCATTATAGGTCATGCTGACCTATTTTGGTAAAGAACATGTTTGGTTTCTTCTACAAGGTATGTATGATGGAGTTTTGATCCAATAGGTTATGGTGTCACATATTTCATCTAATTAGGCTGACCTAATTGATGATATGATTGTTCATGGAATATATGCATATATATAGGTCAATTCATTAATGAAGATGATGATGAGTGAGAGTGTGAAGTGAAATGTGATAGTGGTAAAGAATGAAGTGTGTAAAGTCAATTTGTTGAGCCTAACTGGAACTGTATCTTCAACATACAGTAGATGCATTGTAAGCAGTTTAAATTCTAGCAGTGATTCATCCTTTTCTATATATTTTGTAATTCTAGAAGAAGTGATCTTCCTTGGGCAGTGAGCCTTCCTATTTTCTAGACAGTGATTCCTCTAGGCAATGAGCCCTTCAAGAAATGAGCCTTTTGTAATGTATTGTAACCAATTATGATATATTGTGAGCTAATCCTCACCGTGGTTTTTCCCTTCCAAGGGTTTTCCACATAAATCTGGTGTTCTTGTGTTGATTGTTGTGATGCATGCTTTAATTGTTCCTTTTCATTTCTCCAAGTTTAATGAGATGCTCTAAATGTACTTTTAAGTTAATGAATTTCAAGGAATACTGATTCAACCCCTCTCCTTAGTATTTTGAGTGTTTAACAAGGGAATGCTATGTGAATTATTATTAGCCAAATGTACTTACAATGTATAGTTTAAAATTTTGATATTCTATATAAACAAGCTTTACAATGTTTAATCCCTAATAGAAAAGACATCTTTAAGAAACTTAGTGTTTTTATTAGTATCCTAAGTTCGATTTTCTCTTGTAATTATGGTCCACCCTCTTTCCTTCCTCCAAAGCATGCCATTATATACATACATATAAATATATTTGAATAAAGCAACGGTCACTAACATGAAAATATTTTTCATTCTTTCAAATTTATAATCAAATTAACCTCAATAGACTCATTTGTGTGTGCAATCCAAGTAAAAATAGTTAGGTGGATGATTGATGTAGGAGCATCCTGATGAACTACGCTTTCCCACATCTTAATGGTCGTGATTTCTTCACATGATACATGGTGGAACCCCCTCAATTTTTGGCAATTATTTGAAGATGAAAAAAGGTGTCAGAAGCAGTTATAATGACTTGTGCACGGATCCTAAGGACCAATGAATGTCTTCCACATGTCGCACAGTGTTTGAATGTGAGATAATTGACCTTTCTCCATCTTATATGATATAAATATGGATTTTGATCTCATTTGGAGGTTTTTTTGAGAAGAGGCTTTTGAAGACCTTTTGAAGAAGATTTTGGAAGAAGACTCCATAGTATAAAGAGGGTTAGGTTTAGATGTGAAGTTTTAAGCCTTGAGATCCAAGGAAAATGAAGGCATTGTAACCAGAATGTATTCTTGCACATAAATAAAGTGTTTTGGGTTTGTTGTGAATGTGTTCTTTTGTGACATTTGTGTGTTTTGGGTTACATGACTGGGCAATCTAGTAATACCCCTTGCTCATGACTCCATAAAATAGTATCAAAGTTGGTTTCTTGCTGGGAGGTGTTGATATTAAGGTTCTGATATCATCTTGATATGCATCAAGTGGTACCCAAGCACGATTTTATTGTTGGGGTGTGTTGGGAATGTTGCCAATGTGTTGAGATGAGTTTGGTGGAGGGGTTTGAGAGATGAGAGTGTGTTGGTTGTCCTCCATTAGGAATTTATGTGGGTAGAATATGTTAGGGAATCCTCCACGGTGGAAGTGGGTAGAGGAAGTGAAGAGGTGAATCTTCTAGGGTTCTTGAGGATAGGTGAGTGTGAGTGTGTGTGTGTGAGTGGTTGTAGGAGTCCTATAATTATAGAGTAGTGAAATAGTGGGTTATCCTCTAGTGAAGGTTGAGGCTAGGTAGAAGGTGCACAAAGAGAGGTGTGTCTTCCAAAAAAAAATTTGGGTAGAGGATAGGTTTGTGTATTTGAAATGGAAAAGAGGAAGAGCATGAGGGGTGTTGTAGGAAATCCTTTAGGGATGCCAATCCTTTTTGGGAGAGAAATAATGTAGAAGGAAATAATTAGTGAGATGAAGAGTATGCTGAAGGGTTTGAGGGAGATCATAGTATTAGTAAGAGGAAAGAAGAGGATATAGGTCTGATTGCTAATGAACATGTGTGTGCGAAAGAAGATGAAAAGGTTGCAGAAAAAGATAGAGGAGTTGCAATAGCATGTTTGAGTGAAAACATGGGAGAAGTGAAGAAAGAAGTTGTAATAGAGGAGACTATATGTGTAGAGGTAGAGGACAAAGAGATTGCAACAACAGAGGCATTTCTTGGTAAATTCATGGAGAATGTGGTGAATGAGATTGTAGTAGAGGTTGTAGAGAAGGATGAGGGTGTAAATGTTGTTGAGTGTCCTTTGGAGGACATGAGTTGTTGGAGTGTGTAGAGTAGAAAAGAATAGAGAGGGTGGTTTTGGAGTAAGTTGAAGCAAAGGATGAGTAGGTAGAGAATGTTGCAGTGGAGGATGTTGCAAAAGAGGTGTGTGTAGATGAAATGATGAGGGTGGAGAAGGTTTTTGAAACTTTCGAAGGAGGAGTTCAAACTATGGTGGGTTAAATCCCATAAGGAGAAGGATGAGAAGAGTTGAGGAAAGTGAAAAGAGGAGAGCTAAGAAGAGAATTGTTGGGTGGAGGAGGTCGGGCTATGGTGGACACGGGTTCATGAGAGGAAGGAGGGATAAAGAACATATTGGGTGGAGGAGTATGGTATGTGTCCCAGCCAAATGCTAGAAGAGGTGAAGGAAGAATTTTTTTGATGTACCTATTCAATAGTGGAGTTTTTTGTAAGTTGGGTACAACCTAGGAGGGTAGTTCTACTACTCAACTTCATTTTGTAATATATTCTCACAAACTTCTCAACTAGTGTGTCTGATGCAAGATCATTCAGGTTCACAAGCAATCTTATGTCACCAAAAATAATATTTCCTTGTTATGTTTGGTTTCCTTACTTGTTGTTTTTGCTTGCAAGAGTTAGTGATCTATTTATATGGAATCCATAAGTATTCATATCCAATTGATGATTTCACCTTGAAGAAGAGCCAAAAGGGTGTTTTCATTTCAAGTTTGGAGAATATTTGATAAAAATGGAGCAAGTTGTTGAGTTGCAAAATTTTAGCCTGCATCTACACTTTGCGAAACTTCCAACCCTATGTGAATACCCCTTGAATCCTTGTAATTCCTCTTGTCATCCAAATTCATGTAAGTCCTCCTAAAAGGAAACTTTCAACCTTATCTAGATCCCCTCTAGATCCCTAATGAGTCCCTTTGGACTTCATTCATCCACTAACCCTAATGCATGTTTATTTCATCACTTGTGAAACTTCTGCCAAACCTGCAGAACTTCCATGGTCTACCGCATATATTTAAATATTATATGGCCTGATTTTTTAGGAAAGAATTTTAAATTCTTCCTAGTTTGTTATAATTTTTCCCTATAAGTTGTAGACTAATGAATTGTATAAAAGTTGAGTGTCATGACCCCTTTCTATTGAAACTATTAAACCTTATAATCATGTTCTAAATAGTTATATGAATATCTATTACTTGATTAACTAAATGCAAATAATAATTGAAGATAATAAAAAATGATAATAATACTTAATTAATAAATTAAATAAAAAATTAATTTTAAAATATATATTAATTAGATAGAAATAATAATTAGTTTTTGAAATGATAATTATAAATTAAAACAAATCACTCAAGTACATAATTTAAATAAATCAATAAAGGAAAGACACATTGAAAATTCATAAGTAAATCTCAAATTAAATCTAAACATAAATATATTCATTGTATACTCAAAACAATCCCATATGGATTTGCTTGACTCATTGAGGCTTTAGGCCAAATTATGAGGTGAGACTCAACCCTTTATTTGTATATCCTTGAATGATAGAAACCTCGATGCACTTCCATTAGGGAAGTGTAGTCATTAAAGAGAGATTCATGGCCATGAAGTGCATTTGAATCTAAGTCTCTACCCAAAGCATTACCTATCTTGTTTGGATAGATGAATGTCTTGTATGGATAGATGCATCTCTCATATGGATAGATGCCTATTTCATTTGGATAGATGCATGTCTTCTATGGAAAAAAGATGCCTAAGTATATAGTTGAATGAACACGTAATAACTTAATAAATTAATAAAAATTTAACAAGGAAAAAAATTGGTGAAATTTAGAGGTACAAATTGAGGGTTGTTACATTGAGCACCTAAGACATAATTGATACAGTTCCTTTATTCTAAGAATTATGGATCATGAACCCACTATATATTTGTACACATTTACTCAAATCTACGTGGATATTCTCAAATTGACCAATCTTTCACAAAATATACCCAATTTTTCTCTCATCTAGGATTTCAGAAAGAATATTTCTAGGCTAGGGTGTGTCTAGTTGTAGGCTCTAATGCATTTGTCTCATTCATAAATATTGAATTATCCCAATATTTCATAAATCTAACTATAAAGGAGTTCATCATCTTATAGCCACATTATCTCGTATCTTTGATACAAAGAGAATAACTTCTTTATGATAACTGCTAACCAGTGCACTACAAATTTCAAATGGTTAATAAATTCATGTAGCAAAGTTACTCCTAACTCTAGAAGGTCTTTTGATGTACCCAAAGGCATGTGGAAGTTCATAATTGTATATAGATGTTGTCTAAGGCCTAGGTATTGGGAATTTGAATGCCACCTCACTTCACATGCTTCGCCAAAAATAGCAATGGTATGGAATATTTTAAAATCCCCAATAAAAGTTTCTAACCTAGACTACTACTAGAAGGGAAACAAATTAGCCAAAAATTGTGTCCACTAGATGTGGAATCTCCTCTAACCTCTAAAGAGTTGATGTAATTGAGGTCACATCAATTGAGGAAGAAGAGGTAGCACAACACCAAGTGATTATCCTACCCCAAAGATCTTAGCATATGCTTTGGGTAGAACAAATACACCTCAAACTATCAAGGGTAAGGGGTACTTCAAAAATCATTCTCTTACCATGCTCATGATTCAAGAAACACCTGCAACTTCATGCACCCATGAATAGCTAAACAATTAGATTGTTGTGTATTCATGTTTTGGTTTTGAGGTCATGATAGCTAACAAGTGAACTTTGTATTACAAGGGAAATGTAGGAACATCAAATTCTCAATGGGAGTATGTGTTGTCAAATAAAGTTTGCACCCTCGCTAAGCTATCAACTATAGCAACCTATTGACACATGGGAACACTTCAAGGCTGTGAGTGACCTAGGAATGAAGTGAACCTCCAGATTATGGGTTGGTTCCCCTTAAGATGACTTGAGAAAAACTAAAGAAATGATGAGGAAAAGAGTAAGAAGGATATAGTTGAATTTAAAATCTATCACTAAGAGGTGATACACCAAAGATAAAAATATGACAATACTACATAAAACTCATAGAAAATCTCAATAGAGCTAAACAATCTCACAATACAAAGATTTATGTTAATAAAAATGAGTCTATGTAAGGTTCTGACTATTCTAATGCTTAATACAAGGAAAACAAAGATGTTTTCACAATAGAAACACAAAAGAAAGAGATCACTAACATAAACCTGCACTATAACATAATATTCTTTGTATCCAGTACTGAAGGAATCTAATAAAACAGAGGATTACATAGGATTTTACCATGCAACTCACAAGCAATACTGAAACAACAAAGAAAATCTGTGAAGGAAATGACTTTTTATTAAGAAAAATAAGGAGTCTCTGTGTTACAGATCTATATTATTCATGAAAATGAGTTGCAAAGGCCGAATAATGCTCTTTCAGCAATCTCCTAACCAAGAACTCCTCACAAAAAAGGAAAAAATGCCATATATACAACCAAAGAGTGTCGGCCCCTGCCCTAGGGTTTTTTACAAAAATGAGTCGGCGCCTGGACACGTCGGCCCTAGAAGTGCTTAGAATGAATTCAATGAGGCATTAAATGTGCATCCCCCCCATGTTGGTGAGAGATCGCTCCAGGTATGTCTTTAGATCTTTTAAAGTCGTCGTCATTAATGCAGCCTTTGAATCTGCCATTAAGACTTCGTTAGAGCCGCTTTGAATGCTTCTGCGGCAAGGTCATTAATGTCGACCCACTTTTTCCAGCCAACATTCCAGCTGTTATCGTGACTCGCAGCCTTCTCTTCTTCAGCTTTCTTCTCACTCCAAATCTTTCTTCAGATCGACCATCTTCGAGGGGCAACATCATATTTACCTGCTAGATTCAAGCATCATTACTAACTGATCACCTCTAATCCCAGAGTAGATCGATGTCATCATGCTCCGTTGATCACATTTTCAGGGGGGAGTCGAATAGTCAAACTGCCCGTGATCTGCCCTAGCGCCTTCTTGATTCGTTGAATTTGTGCCAGGTAGATTTTAAGGCGGTCAAAGGTCGCTTTCAGATTGAATCACATGTCGGTGAGACTTTGGATGTCGGGGAGAAGTCACAGCGGGTGGCTAGAGTTATATCGATATCCATTGTGGTCACTGAGACAACTGCTATCAGCAAGAGGTCGTGGTGAGCTCCACCTCCTTTGCTTTCTGAGCTCGAGCACTTCAGCGAAGTCGAAGCTGTGATGAAAACCAAAACAAGACCGGAGCTGAAACGGGGGCAAAACCAAAGAGGCGGCGGAACCAGAACCGGGACCAAACCCTCCCTTGAAACTTTCTTCAAGTTTCAATTTTGGATTCCGACCCGGTCCTGCCCCTGACAAAACTCAAAAGAAGGAAAGGACAAGAAGGAAGAAAGATGAACGGGAGAAAGCACCTCCTAGGAAAAAATACAAGGATAAAAGGAAAAAAGAACAAGTCCGGGGGGACCGGGACCGGGACGGAACCAGGACCTGAAACTTTGGAAAAATTTCAGAGTTTGGTTCCAGTTCTAGGTCCGGGTCCGCTGGAACAAAACCAAGGATGCAAGGAAAAAACAAAAGAGGCAGAACCGGAACTAAAAATGGAACGGAAAATAGAACTTGGAAGGAATTCCAAGTTCAGAATCAGTCCTAGTTCCGGGTCCGCCGAAACAAAAGAAAAATCCCCAAAAAGGAAGCAAGGCGGGATCAGAACCAAAACCGATCCCTAGAAAAACACAGCGGGGGTGGGGGTGGAACCAAATATGAACTTGAAACTTTTGGGAAAGTTTTAGGTTTGGATTCCGTTTCGACCCCGCCTCCAACATCATACAAAAGGCGTCAAAAAAAGGACAAGGAAGAAAAGAAGAGGGGAAAAAACATCCCACAACCAGAAAATGAAGAACAAAAGCAGAACAAGCGAACAAGACTAGCGAGACCAGAACTGGGACGGAAACAAGAACTGGAACTTTTGGAAAAATTCCAAGTTCGGTTTCATCCCGATCCTGGGTCCCACCAGAACACATAAAAAATGGGGAAAAAGGAAAGAAGAAAGAAGCAAAGGAAAAAAAAACACCATGGTCGAACGTAAGGTCAAAGAAGGAAACGAATGCACATATAAGTGCGGAACCGGAACCGAAACCACAAAATGAAACCGAACTTTTTGGAAAAGTTCCAAGTTTTTTGGTTTGACTCCGACCCCAACAGAACAAAGGAAAAAGGACAAGAAGAAAACAAAATGGAAAGGGGGAAAAACAAGGCAAAAAACATAAGATGAAAGCCCACCCAAAATTGAATACCTACATGCTGGGCTCAACCCTTGTGGGAGCCACATTTAATCCACGTGCCAAATTATGAAACATGATTTTCCCCCCACAGCTGTACATGAAGCAAACAAGTTAGAAAAATAATGTAACCTTGATACAAATGTTCTTCCATAGTTCTCTAGAACACCTGAAAGCGCGGGTTACCCTGCCTGATTGAGCCCATAGGTGAAAAATGGGTAACATTTCTAGCGACCTCAGCTGGATGTTTGCCTGCTAAACATGCAAACCAGTAGCCTAAGCCTATCCATTGGGTATGGAGTCACTGGGGAAAAATTAGAAACAGACTCGGAGCAGCCTTGTGCAAGGCTGTAACTCACTTGAGACTCATAGAACATAACCGGTTGCCAGAACTTAAAGAAAATAGGAAAAACTAAGGTGAAACTATTTACCATGCTGGGACAGCACTTAGGGAATAAAAATTGCACTACTCTCTAGAATTTGAATAGCTATGTGCAGATTTAGGTCCCTACCTCAGAAGCAACGTTTGAGGTGAAACCCATTTACTGGGATTGGTTCCACTACACCATCCAACCTAGATAGCTGGAAAGCATTATGTTGTTTCTCCTCAGTAATGATATATGGCCCAGTCCAAAGTGCATCAAATTTGGAGTGCTTTCCAGGCTTACTTTTTTAATTCATCCCACTTTAGCACTATGTCACCTTCTTAGAACACTCTGGGAGATGCCTTTTTATTGAATGACCTTTTTTCTTGAGCCTGATATTGCTCAGTCATTTTTACTGCTTCAGCTCTGAGTTCTTCAAGCTCAATTAATTGACCTAACCTTGCTATCATAGGCTCCTCCTCAATCATATCAAGTTGTTTTACTAGATCGAGGGCTGGGAGTTCAACTGAAATGGGCAGTCTTGCCTCCTTTCCATACACTAACATGTATGGAGAAAGTCATGTAGACCTTTTTGGCGTAATCCTGTCAGCCCACAAGGTTGATTTCAGCTTGGTGTGCCAGGATTTTTTATTGTCCTCCATAGTTTTCTTAATGATCCTCAGGAGATTCTTGTTAGTGGACTCAGCCTGTCCATTGCCCTACGGATAATAATTAGAGGATGTACTTAGATATATACCATTTTTGACAGCCCAGTCAGAAATTTTAACACTCACAAAACCAAGAGCATTGTTTGACACAATAGAATCTGGGATACCAAATCTGGTAACTAGCTCTTCGTAAAAATTTAGGACAACAGATTCATTAGCTTCTTTGAGCGCCACAGCTTCAGTCCATTTCGAAAAATAACCAGTGGCTATGAGTATCCATTTGTGGCCTGCACTTGATGGCGGGTTTATAACCCTAATGAAATCCAAACCCCATTTCATGAAGGGTTGATCAACTTGAATCAGTTGCAGCGGGAGGGCTGCCAGCTTCTCTTTTCTAGCAAAAATAGCACACTCTTTGTGCCTTCTTACCCATGCATGAGCGTCTTTGAATAAGGTAGGCCAGTAATAGCCTCCTTTCATTATTTTAAGAGCGGTGGCTCTCGGAGAAAAGTGTTCACCAGCTGACCCTTGACGGAATTCATATAATACTCTATCAACCTGATCAGCTTCAATGCATCTTAATAGGACACCATGAAAATCTCTTCTAAACAGCAAACCATTTAAAAGAACATAAGGTATGGATTGCAGTCGATAATACCTTCTCCTGGATCTAGTCAGATCGAGAGGGCACTCACCAGTCAACAAAAAATGTGTCATTTCTATAATCCAACCAATAGGAGCAGGTATAGCAATTTGTTGTCCATCTTGGAGTGCTAAAACAAAACTTTCCTCTACCTTTATATTGTTGTTGTTGTCCTCAGTAAGTTGTTCGTAGAGACCTCTCCCTCTTATTAGTTTGGTAACCTTTATTTCAAGGTCATACTCCATCACCCTAGTGACCCAACTAGCTCTTCTATCACTCAAATCTTTGTTTAATAAAAACTCTTTCACACTGGGATGAGCAACCATCAGTATAATCTTGTTATTGAAAAGCATGTGCCTAAACCTCTTTAAGCTTCTTATGACAGCAAGAACATGTCTCTCTATAAGAGTGTACTTGAGCTTGTAATCTTTGAGTCCCTAACTGAAGAATGCCATGGACTGTTCAGATCCTTCATCATTTCGTTGTACAAGTATGACTGAGAGTGAATCAATATTTCCATAGGTATATAAAATGAAATCTTAAGAAAAGTCAGGATTCAGAAGTGTAGGTGTGGTTGCCAATGCCTCTTTTATAATCTCAAAACTTCTTTTCCCATCCTTAGTCCAGCTAAAAGGTATATTCTTTCTCAGCATATGAGTTAGTGGACTTAATAGATCAGCAACGTCAGGGATAAACCTCTTAACAAAGTTAATCCTACCCATAAAACTTTGCAAACCCTTTTTATGTGCTAGTAGAGGAAGAGCTAAGATAGCACTTATTCTTTCAAGGTCGATAGTAATACCCTGTTTAGATACCACATAACCAAGCAATCTTCCTTCATGAACAACAAACACACATTTTTTGGGATTAAGTGATATCCCGAACTCCCTGCATTTTTCAAAAATCTGCCTCAAATGATTCAGATGATCCTTGGCCTCCTTGGAAAAAATAGTGATATCATCAAGATAGACTAAGACTATCTTGTACATTAAACCCTGAAAGGCCATATCCATGGCCTTTTGAAAGGTTGCCCCAGCATTAGATAAACCAAAGGGCATTTTCAGATAGGCCATGGTTCCCCATTTTGTGGTGAAGGTTGTTTTGTACTGATCTTCCCTTTTTACCAATATTTGGTTGTAACCAGAATAGCCATCTAATAAGGAAAATCTTTCAGACCCTGAAACTACTTAAAGTATCTACTCCATAGAAGGCAGAGGATGACAGTCTTTTAAGGAGGCCCTATTTAAATCACGGAAATCTACACAGAGTCTTATTTCACCATTTTTCTTTCTTACTGGTACTAGGTTTGAAACCCATGAGGTATGCTTGATGGGGAAAATAATGCTGCTTTCAATCAACTTATCTAGTTCCTTTTTCATCAAAGGCTCTAACTTAGGATTCAAGGGCCTCTGTCTTTGCCTAACAGGTTTAACATTAGGCTCAAGTTCAATGGTATGTTGAGCAAGCTAGGGATTAAACCCCTTTAAATCAGTATATTGCCAAGCAAAGATATCATTAAATTCTTGACAAAGCTGAATAAAAACATGCTTTTCTTCAATTGTACATACCTTGCCCAACTTAAGAAGCTTTTCTTTGAAGACTTCAACTTCTTCATAGTGATCTTGCTGAACTTGAATACTCCCCTTAGGTTTTCTAGCTTCATCATCAGTATTAAAGATAGATTCTAAAGTGACCAGGCCTTTAGGAAACTTGTTATTTTTTAGTTGAATAATCTGGTCACTGTATTGGTGCTGTAACTTCTCCTGATTGGCATGTGAGAACTCAGCTTCTTCTCTTAAAAAGCTGACGATCTGCTGGTCACTATCAAAGACTTGCCAGTGTATATTGTTATCAGGCACAGCAGGCCTAACTACAATCTTGATATGCTGATTAGTTTTATCGTTGCAAATCTCCTTTGGAATATCATGTTCAGCTCCTATGGCAGCTAATCTATCAGCATGTTTATTCTAAGCTCTAGGAATGGAAATCAAATTAAATGCCTCAAATCTCTCTAAGAGGTCCCAAACCCTATTCTTGTAAGACCTGAGTATATCATTTCTAACAGCATTAAGCTTTCTCACCTGATTGACAACCAAGTCGCTATCACCATAGACTTTATTCAATTGATACCTCTTTGTCTTTCCCATTCCAAACCTTGGACTAGAGCTTCATATTCAGCAGAATTATTAGAACAGCTAAAACAGAATCTGAAAGCTTGATAGTACTTCTGACCTTCTGGTGATACCAGCATACATCCACCACCGGTACCTACTCTAGTCCTTGAGCCATCAAAATACAGCTCCCATAGATCATTTTCATGCTGCTCACTATGATGTCCCTTGTTTTTTTCAATATTAGGCATACAAGAGCCAGTCTCATGCATCATATAAATACCGATGTCAACCTCTTCCAACTGCTTACCTGTGCCCACCTCATGAGCTTGAGGTGCCCACTCTTTAGGAAGAATATCTGATGTTCTTTCTATTTGAATCTCAGCCTCTTGAACAACAGGCTGCTTCACTTGTTCACTTGTAACCAAGTTGGCATTGATAGGAGATGGATTGTAAGGCTCAACATGAACCTTGGCTATGGGTTATGATTTAATAGTGGCTCTAGTGCCATATCTAGTTCTGAATAGCATGTGAGACCAATCAGAGGATAGGTAGCCACCTATCTTGGTCGTAAAATCCCTAGATAAACAAAGGGAAAAGTACGGGGGCAACTCAATAATGTATATATCCTGTGGTATTGCAAAATTGGGACAGGCATGTAGAGTTAAGCTCAAATTTTTAATGACCCCTACTGTGTTCATAGTAGTACCATCCAATTGCACTACCCCCTTTTCTAGTGGCTCATATTCAATTCCCAACTTATCGACAATTTGTTTGGGCATAACTAAACTACTAGCCCTTGAATCAATCATACAATTATGAACCAGATGATCTCCTATAATCAATGATAAATAAAAAGGAGGCGGCTTGGTCTTAGCAACTTGTTATTCATTATTACTAACCGTAGTGTTAGCCAACACAACCTTCTCCTTTTCTACACTAGGCTCATCTAAGACACTTAAACCTAATAAAGCAGATTGAAGCAGGTCCTTTTGACCTGGAATACTTAGAGAATCCCATATTGACATGGGTACATTAATTTTCTCCATATGCTCCAATATATTGAAAGATGTAGCAAGTTTATCTTGACCTTTGGGAGGAATAACATCACCTTTAACTGAAGGCACCTGGGTTGACGAATCAGATTGTTGCTTGCCTACCAAGGGCTAGCCCCTTGGTAGCACTTGGATCTGGTCAACTTTTGATGAGCCAGAAGCATTTTGATTCTAGTTCAGCCCTTGTTTTGATTGAGTCTGAACTGTATCAGGTTGATGTCCTTCATCTATTGCCCTCTTCTTACTGCGCGTATTGTTTGCAATTGAAGAACCAACGTGGATCACTCCACAAAATTCTTCCCCTTGCCAATTTAGGAATGTAGACTCATGTGCCTGTTGCTCTTGTTGTTGTACTTCAGTTGCTACAGGCACACTAGACTGTGTTGTTGAACTGTTCTGAGCCATCAAGGCTTGGTTAAGCAACCCATTTACACAGGTACTCTGATTATGGGGTTGACTACATGGAAAGCACCATTCATAATCTTGAACTAAGTTGTTCTGGACAGGTGCGAGCTCTTTGGAAGTGCTTGCAGTGTTGGAGTCATAAGCTTGATGTGGCCTTGAGTTAGGAGCAAACTTTTGGCCTTGATTATAAGGCTGATAAGGTGGTCTATTGGTCTGATTTTGCTGGTAATTGGACTTAAATGAGGACTGATAAGGCTTAAAACCTTGATTTTGTTGTTTTATTAGACTAACCATCTCATTGCCAAAAGTTGTTAGAAGGCCTTTAATCTCTTGCAGTTCGTTAGACTGAGCTGAAAATGCGTTCAATTGACCATTAAGTTGGGTATCAGGTGCTGGTAATGCCGGTGCACTTGGAATAACAGCCAAAGGAGGTAACTGCATAGGGGTCGAAGGCTGAAAAGTGGGAAATATTGGCATAGGTGGTCTTGGGGCAATTTTACCAGCCTGTATGAGGCTATTTTCAACCCTAACAGCTACACTATATGCTGCAGGAAGTGTATTACCTCCCATTAATTGAATCATTACATAAATATCGCTATTTAAAGCTCTTAAATAGTATAAAAAGGCATGATTAGCAATAGGTCTTACCGTTTGTGGCATTCTATCCCACGTCCTCTGGAAACAATGATTGAAATCTGACATAACTTCATGTGGAGCTCTTTTGATTGTAGACAGGTGCTCCACCAATGACAAGTGGTCTGATTTATCTTCAAAAAATTTGCACAACTGACTGCCTAACTCATCCCATGTTGCTATGGAGTTGACAGGCAAGCCTCTAAACCATTGTAAGGCCTTTTCTTTAAAGGATGCTGCCAGCAATCTGAGTGCAACATTTTCTTCCATCACATGGTGAACAACACACAGGTTGGCAACATCTTTTATATGCTCTAATGGGGTGGTATGATCCTCGCCATGAAAATATGGTAGACTTCTTAAGGTAGCGACAGGAATTTCATCATGTTGAGTCAGATTTAGTGGGCTGCCTTGGTTAAAAGCAGCAAATGGCCGATTTCTCACTGTTGGAATCATTGTTACTAGGATATTCTTAGTAATAACAACAGGAACAGCAGTACGGCCTCTCACAGCAAGGTTTGACTTGGATCTTCTGAAATAAACAACTATTTTTTGAACCTTCTGGATTTCTCTCCCCCTTCTTCTAGGCGGGGACAATTGCAAATACTCAAAAATAGATGAATTACTCCTAGTTTGCACTCTTCTCATGAGCAGTAATGGACTGGAATTGCTAAATTTGAGTTTGGATTCGCCAAGTATGCTAAAATTTGTCTCTTAAAGACTGCAATTTCTGCTGCACATACCAAACAGCAATATGAAAATTTTTATTTGAGACTGAAAACAGTTCTCAGTCCCACCGGGTGTGCCAAAAACTGTTGTCAAATAAAGATTGCACCCTTGCTAAGCTATCAACTATAGCAACCTATTGACACATGGGAACACTTCGAGGTTGTGGGTGACCTAGGAATGAAGTGAACCTCCAGATTATGGGTTGGTTCCCCTTAAGATAACTTGAGAAAAACTAAAGAAATGATGAGGAAAATAGTAAGAAGGATATACTTGAATTTAAAACCTATCACTAAGAGATGATACACCAAAGATAAAAATATGACAATACTGTAGAAAACTCATAGAAAATCTCAATGGAGCCAAACAATCTCACAATACAAAGATTTATGTTAATAAAAACGAGTCTATGTAAGGTTCTGACTGTTCTAATGCTTAATACAAGGAAAACAAAGATGTTTTCACAAATAGAAACACAAAAGAAAGAGATCACTAACATAAACCTGCACTATAACATAATATTCTTTGTATCCAGTACTGAAGGAATCTGATAAAATAGAGGATTTTATCATGCAACTCACAAGCAATATTGAAACAACAAAGAAAATATGTGAAGGAAATGACTTTTTATTAAGAAAAATAAGGAGTCTTTGTGTTACAGATCTATATTATTCATGAAAATGAGTTACAAAGGTCAAATAATGCTCTTTCAGCAATCTCCTAACCAAGAACTCCTCACAAAAAAGGAAAAAATGCCATATATACAACCAAAGAGTGTCGGCCCCTACCCTAGGGTTTTTTACAAAAATGAGTCGGCGCTTGGACACGTCGGCCCTAGAAGTGCTTGGAATGAAGTCAATGAGGCATTAAATGCGCATTCCCCCCCATGTTGGTGAGAGATCGCTCCAAGGATGTCTTTAGATCTTTTACAGCTGTCGTCATTAACGCAGCCTTCAAATCTGCCATTAAGACTTCGTCAGAGCCACTTTGAATGCTTCTGCGGCAAGGTCATTAATGTCAACCCACTTTTTCCAGCCAACGTTCCAGCTGTTATTGTGACTCGCGGCCTTCTCTTCTTTGGCTTTCTTCTCACTCCAGATCTTTCTTCAGATCGACCATCTTCGAGGGGAAACATCAAATTTACCTGCTAGATTCAAGCGTCATTACTGACTGATCACCTCTGATCCTAGAGTAAATCGATGTCGTCATGCTCCGTCGATCACGTTCTCAAGGGGGAGTTGAGCAATCAAACTGCCCGTGATCTACCCTAGCGCCTTCTTGATTCGTTGAATTTGTGCCAGGTAGATTTTAAGGTGGTCAAAGGTCGCTTTCAAACCAAATTGCATGTCAGTGAGACTTTGGATGTCGGGGAGAAGTCACAACGGGCGGCTAGAGTTATATCGATATCCATTGTGGTCGATGAGACAACCGCTATCAGCAAGAGGTCGTGGCAAGCTCCACCTCCTTTGCTTCCTGAGCTTGAACACTCCGGTGGAGTCGGAGCCAGGATGAGAACCAAAACGAGACCGAAGCTGAAACAGGGGCAAAACCAAAGAGGCGATGGAACCGGAACCGGGACCAAACCCTCCCCTGAAACTTTCTTCAAGTTTCAGTTTTGGATTCCGACCCGGTCCCGCCCCCGACAAACTCAAAAGAAGGAAAGGACGAGAAGGAAGAAAGACGAACGGGAGAAAGCACCTCCCGGGAAAAAATACAAGGATAAAAGGAAAAAAGAACAAGTCCGGGGTGATCGGGACCGGGACGGAACTAGGACTTGAAACTTTGGAAAAGTTTCAAAGTTCGGTTCCAGTTCCGGGTCGGGGTCTGTCGGAACAAAACCAAGGATGCAAGGCAAAAACAAAAGAGGCAGAACCAGAACCGGAAATGGAACGGAAAATAGAACTTGGAAGGAATTCCAAGTTTAGAATCAATCCCGATTCCAGGTCCACCGAAACAAAAGAAAAAGCCCCAAAAAGGAAGCAAGGCGGGATCGGAACTAAACCGAATTTCTGCAAGTATGGGGTGGAACCTGAATTTAAACTTGAAACTTTTTGGGAGTTTAGGTTCCGATTTTGTTCCGACCTCACGCCTGGACATCATACAAAGACAAAAAAGGACAAGGAAGAAAAAGAAGAGGGAAAAATCCTACAACCAGAAATGAAGAACAAAGCAGAATGTTTAACAAGACTGGTGGACTGAACCGACGTGAGTCAGAACCTGGAACTTTAAAGTTCTGTTCGTTTCAACTCATCCCGGGTCCTGTAACACATCAAACGGGGAAAAGGAAAGAAGAGAAGAAAAGGAAAAAAAAAAACACCCCACGGTCGAACGCAAGGTCAAAGAAGGAAACAAAACGCACATAAGTGTGGAACCGGAACTGGAACAAAAACGGAAACTGGAACTTTTGGAAAAGTTCCAAGTTCGGTTTCGATCTGACTCCGATCCCGATAGAACAAAGGAAAAAGGACAAGAAGAAAACAAAACGGAAAGGGGGAAAAACAAGGCAAAAAACATAAGATGAAAGCCCACCCAAAATTGAATACCTGCACGCTGGGCTCAACCCTTGTGGGAGCCACATTTAATCCACGTGTCGAATTATGAAACATGATTTTCCCCCCGCAATTGTACATGAAGCAAACAAGTTAGAAAAATAATGTAACCTTGATACAAATGTTCCTCCATAGTTCTCGAGAACACCTGAAAGCACAGGTTACCCTGCCAGATTAAGCTCGTAGGTGAAAAATGGGTAACAATATGGTTTTAAAATAGAAAATGTTCATCTTTCCATTAAGTGGTTGTCATGTTGTTCTAGGTGCATAGTGGTTATGCACATTTGAACCTATCCTATTCGTTTTTTCAAATTTATGGATGCAATTTATAAACAATGGTAAAAAAATACAGTCTCATAGGGCTAAAGCAAAATCCATGGGTATAATGAGAACTTACTAAAAAATGATTTTGACAAGGTTGTAGCCCAACTTTGAGATGTACAACTCATAGAATCTAGAGACTCAAATAAACCATCAAAGTTATAATAATTCCTAGTCAAACATCCCTCAATATTTGAAGAGACATATGGACTACCTACTTGGTGTTCACATTATCATGCAACTTAGTTGATTCTAGGATGCATGCCAATAAATATTCAATCATAGTAATGCCCTTTTATGCACAAGGCCAAGTTGAATGGATAGTGCAAGAATTGGTGCATGAAAGGGTCATTTGGCCTAGTGTCAACCCATACTCTTTCTCAATATTCCTTGTTGAAAAAATATGGTTCATGGCATTTATGTGTGGTTTTTTGGGAATCAAACAAACTCGTAATCAAGGAGAATTTTTTGATCTCAAACCCTATGATTGATGAGTTGCTTGATAAAATGCATGGGGCATATTTATTTTTTAAACCAAATTTATAATCTCACTATCACCAAATCCACTTATAGGAAGAGGATATTCGCAAGACCACATTCCGAGTTCATGAGAGCTGCTACAAATTTTTGGTTATGCCTTTTGGCTTCACTAATGCCCCATCTACATTCCAAAGCCTAATAAATTGGATATTTTGATCATTTCTAAGTAAATAGGTTGTGCAACTCTTTCACTTGGATCAAGCCCTCCAAATTATTTCAAAGAACCAATTAAATGCAAAACACTCCAACCATTTCCCATTGGTCAAATAGAGATTGAATATCTTAGGTGTAATGTATTAGCAAAAGGGGTTTAAGGTAGACCCTAAAAAATTGAACATATGAAGAATTAGCTTAAAACCAAAGCCCTCAAAGGCCTTTAGGAATTATTAGATCTAATCGGTTATTACAAGAAATTTTTCAAAGACTACTATAAAATCGTTGTCCCATTGACAATCATGGTAAAAAAAAATCGTATTCCTTTGGTTGGAAGTAAAAATGAAGGCTTTTTATTTCCTCAAGTATGCCATGTACACCAACAATAATTGTTCTAGGAGATCATTAGCATTTACCAACAAGGAACTTAGAATAATCTTGCCAAATTCACTTGTGAGAAGATGTTAGTCATTCTTCATGTAATTACTAAATGGTAACCATATCTTGTGGGAAAGCACTTTTATACCAAAATAGATCATCACAACCTCAAGCACTTCTTAGAAAAAACCTCATCCACAAACAAAAAGATCGGATCACACAATTATCATGTTAATATGAATATTAGACAACACGTTGTGCCTTATTCTCTCACACACCTAATTGATTCAAAGGGGTTTGAAAAAAATGGAAACAAGATTCACAAAGTTAATAGCTTCTTTAGCAACCAGTCTACCAATCCTTCCACTAGGCCCAACTACTCATGGGATGGATAAAACATGCACTATAAAGAGTATTGTATACACCTAAAAATGGTCTAATTAATTAAATACATTTATTTGGTTAATTAATCTTTTATTCCTCTACTATTAAATAAATAAAAAAATATTTATTTATATAGTTCATATTTATTTCTTCTAATTTCTTCTATTATTCCAATTTTAATTAAATAAACAAAATTAAATACTTTGTTTTATTTAATTATTATTATCATCAATTTCTCCTATTTTTAAAAGATCATACATAATTCTACTTTAATTAATTAAATAAAGATCACATACTTTGTTTAAATTAATTAATCATTCATTCTTCACATTTAATTTAATAAATAAAGCTCCTATAGTTTGTTTATTTAAATTAAAAATTCTATTTTTCCTCATAATTTTGAATAAATCAAATAAAATATTCAAAATATTTCCCAAATCTTCCACCTCATCAAATCTTAA